>JAPXFQ010002849.1:0-24778 GCA_028564705.1 Apricaphanius iberus
AGATCTTTGTGTCCCTGGAGGTCTTTGTGTCCCTGAATGACTTTGTGTCCCTGGATGTCTTTCTGTCCCTGGATGTATTTCTGTCTCTGGAGATCTTTGTGTCCCTGGAGGTCTTTGTGTCTCTGAAGGACTTTGTGTCCCTGGATGTCTTTCTGTCCCTGGATGTCTTTCTGTCTCTGGAGGTCTTTGTGTCCCCGGAGGTCTTTGTGTCCCTGAATGACTTTGTGTCCCTGGATGTCTTTGTGTCTCTGGAGGTCTTTGTGTCTCTGGATGTCTTTCTGTCCCTGGATGTCTTTCTGTCTCTGGAGATCTTTGTGTCCCTGGAGGTCTTTGTGTCTCTGGAGGTCTTTCTGTCCCTGGATGTCTTTCTGTCTCTGGAGACCTTTGTGTCCCTGGAGGTCTTTGTGTCTCTGAATGACTTTATGTCCCTGGACGTCTTTCTGTCCCTGGATGTCTTTCTGTCTCTGGAGATCTTTGTGTCCCTGGAGGTCTTTCTGTCCCTGAATGACTTTGTGTCCCTGGATGTCTTTGTGTCTCTGGAGGTCTTTGTGTCTCTGGAGGTCTTTCTGTCCCTGGATGTCTTTCTGTCTCTGGAGATTTTTGTGTCCCTGGACGTCTTTCTGTCCCTGGATGTCTTTCTGTATCTGGAGATCTTTGTGTCCCTGGACGTCTTTGTGTCTCTGAATGACTTTGTGTCCCTGGATGTCTTTCTGTCCCTGGATGTCTTTCTGTCTCTGGAGATCTTTGTGTCCCTGGAGGTCTTTCTGTCCCTGAATGACTTTGTGTCCCTGGATGTCTTTGTGTCTCTGGAGGTCTTTGTGTCTCTGAATGTCTTTCTGTCCCTGGATGTCTTTCTGTCTCTGGAGATCTTTGTGTCCCTGGACGTCTTTCTGTCCCTGGATGTCTTTCTGTCTCTGGAGATCTTTGTGTCCCTGGAGGTCTTTGTGTCCCTGAATGACTTTGTGTCCCTGGAGGTCTTTGTGTCCCTGAATGACTTTGTGTCCCTGGATGTCTTTCTGTCCCTGGATGTCTTTCTGTCTCTGGAGATCTTTGTGTCCCTGGAGGTCTTTGTGTCTCTGGAGGTCTTTGTGTCCCTGGAGGTCTTTGTGTCTCTGAATGACTTTGTGTCCCTGGATGTCTTTCTGTCTCTGGATGTCTTTCTGTCTCTGGAGGTCTTTGTGTCCCTGGATGTCTTTCTGTCCCTGGATGTCTTTCTGTCTCTGGAGATCTTTGTGTCCCTGGAGGTCTTTGTGTCTCTGAGATCTTGTTCCCTGAATGACTTTGTGTCCCTGAATGACTTTGTGTCCCTGGAGGTCTTTGTGTCCCTGTAGGTCTTTGTGTCCCTGGAGGTCTTTCTGTCCCTGAATGACTTTGTGTCCCTGGATGTCTTTGTGTCTCTGGAGGTCTTTGTGTCTCTGGAGGTCTTTCTGTCCCTGGATGTCTTTCTGTCTCTGGAGATTTTTGTGTCCCAGACGTCTTTCTGTCCCTGATGTCTTTCTGTATCGGGAGATCTTTGTGTCCCTGGACGTCTTTGTGTCCCTGAATTACTTTGTGTCCCTGGAGGTCTTTGTGTCCCTGAATGACTTTGTGTCCCTGGATGTCTTTGTGTCTCTGGAGGTCTTTGTGTCTCTGGAGGTCTTTCTGTCCCTGGATGTCTTTCTGTCTCTGGAGATCTTTGTGTCCATGGAGGTCTTTGTGTCTCTGAATGACTTTGTGTCACTGGACGTCTTTCTGTCTCTGGATGTCTTTCTGTCTCTGGAGATCTTTGCGTCCCTGGAGGTCTTTCTGTCCCTGAATGACTTTGTGTCCCTGGACGTCTTTCTGTCCCTGGATTTCTTTCTGTCTCTGGAGATCTTTGTGTCCCTGAATGACTTTGTGTCCCTGAATGACTTTGTGTCCCTGGAGGTCTTTGTGTCTCTGGAGGTCTTTGTGTCTCTGGAGGTCTTTCTGTCCCTGGATGTCTTTCTGTCTCTGGAGATCTTTGTGTCCCTGGAGGTCTTTGTGTCTCTGAATGACTTTGTGTCCCTGGACGTCTTTCTGTCCCTGGATTTCTTTCTGTCTCTGGAGATCTTTGTGCCTCTGAATGACTTTGTGTCCCTGAATGACTTTGTGTCCCTGGATGACTTTGTGTCCCTGGATGTCTTTGTGTCCCTGGAGGTCTTTCTGTCCCTGGAGGTCTTTGTGTCCCTGTAGATATTTGTGTCCCTGAATGCTTTGTGTCCCTGGATGTCTTTGTGTCTCTGGAGGTCTTTGTGTCTCTGGAGGTCTTTCTGTCCCTGGATGTCTTTCTGTCTCTGGAGATCTTTGTGTCCCTGGAGGTCTTTGTGTCCCTGAATGACTTTGTGTCCCTGGATGTCTTTGTGTCTCTGGAGGTCTTTGTGTCTCTGAATGACTTTGTGTCCCTGAATGACTTTGTGTCCCTGGATGTCTTTCTGTCTCTGGAGGTCTTTGTGTCCCTGGAGATCTTTGTGTCCCTGGAGGTCTTTGTGTCTCTGGAGGTCTTTGTGTCCCTGGAGGTCTTTGTGTCCCTGAATGACTTTGTGTCCCTGGATGACTTTGTGTCCCTGGATGTCTTTGTCTCTCTTTAGGTCTTTCTGTCTAGCAGGACGGACTCCTTCAGGCTGGACCAGAACCCATTGAAGGACTCATGTGTCCATGCAGACAAGTGAACCTGGTACCTCTGTTGTTTGTCTCCAGGACACGGCGGGTCAGGAACGTTATCGCACCATCACCACCGCCTACTACCGTGGTGCCATGGGCTTCATCCTCATGTATGACATCACTAACGAGGAGTCATTCAACGCGGTCCAGGACTGGTACGTGATTGGTCAGATGCATGAGTGTGTCATTTTTTAGGTTGGAAAGAAATTCTTCCCTCTGCTTTTTGCAGGGCCACCCAGATCAAGACGTACTCCTGGGACAATGCCCAGGTCATCATGGTGGGCAACAAGTGTGACATGGACGAGGAGAGGGTTGTACCACCTGAGAAAGGAAAACACCTGGCGGACCAGCTAGGTAAGCAGCTGTAGAAGGAAAATAACAGAACAGCTTTTTCTAACTCATTCCTGGATGTTTTATTTATGAATAATTATCTGCAGCGTCACCAAAACCAGTAATAGTTTGATGTCAGCCAATCAGGGGGATCCAGGTTTAGTCCTCAGAGCTACTGTCCTACAGCTGGTAGGCCTGGGACCATTCACCTGGTTTTGGTTGTTCTGGAGAAGGAAAGCAGCTAAAAGCTGCAGGATGAAAGCTCTTGACGGCTGGACCTGGTCACCCCTAAGGTAAACAATCAAAGTGATATGAGTTCAGAGCCCTGAGGTTCCCCAGGAGGTCCGTTTAAAGATGGAAGTAGTGATATTAGACCTTCCACTAAACTTGGTCGCCCAAGCTTCTGCTAGAGGAACATCCCACCACCAACCACAGCCTGCTGATGTCACCTGGTGTTTGTCTCCTGCAGGATTTGAGTACTACGAGGCCAGCGCCAAGGAGAACATCAATGTGCGGCAGGTTTTTGAGCGCCTGGTGGACATCATTTGCGTCAAGATGTCTGAACGTGTGGATGTGGAGCTGCCAGTAGCTCCTGGATCAAAGGCCACCAGACTGACTGACAAGCCTGCCCAGCTACCTCAGAAATGCTGCTGATCCTCTGTCCTCCTGACACCCCCCCACCCCCAAACACCCTGAGCTGTAGGTAAAAGTAATCAGATTGTCCGACTGTTGAGACATTTCTCCAACCCTGCTCTGCTTCATCCTAGTGAGGCGTCAGAATTATCTGCTGCAACATCCATGAAACTCCTCCATCCATGTGACGTCCGTGTTCCTGAGGCTGGCTGCCTGGAGGCTAACTCTGCGTTGGTGTTAATGTGGCGTGTTAAACAGGTGTTTCAGTCTGGTGAGCGCACAGTGCCACCTGCTGGCCATGCATCAGATAGCACTTAGTGGCACTGAGTCATGCAGCAGCCTTTTCTGTGTCGGTACCTCCAGGTTCTTTTACTGGTTCAATGAAACCTGTGGATCTGAATACGCCACGTTAGCGTGATTGATCTGAAAACGCCATGTTAGCGTGATTGATCTGAAAACGCCACGTTAGCGTGATGAATATGAAAACAGCACGTTAGTGTGATTGATCTGAAAACGCCATGTTAGCGTGATGGATCTGAAAACGCCACGTTAGCGTGATTAATCTGAAAACGCCACGTTAGCGTGATTGATCTGAAAACGCCATGTTAGCATGATGAATCTGAAAACGTCACGTTAGCGTGATTAATCTGAAAACGCCACGTTAGCATGATGGATCTGAAAACGCCACGTTAGCGTGATTGATCTGAAAACACTACGTTAGCGTGATTGATCTGAAAACGCCACGTTAGCATGATTGATCTGAAAACGCCACGTTAGCGTGATTGATCTGAAAACGCCACATTAGCGTGATGGATCTGAAAACGGCACGTTAGCGAGATTGATCTGAAAATGCCCTGTTAGCTTGATGGATCTGAAAACGCCATGTTAGCGTGATGGATCTGAAAACTCCACGTTAGCGTGATGGATCTGAAAACGCCACGTTAGCATGATGGATCTGAAAACCCCACGTTAGCGTGATTGATCTGAAAACGCCACGTTAGCGTGAGTGATCTGAAAACGCCACATTAGCATGATTGATCTGAAAACACCACGTTAGCGTGATTGATCTGAAAACACCACGTTAGCGTGATGGATCTGAAAACGCCATGTTAGCGTGATGGATCTGAAAATGCCATGTTAGCGTGATTGATCTGAAAACGCCACGTTAGCGTGATGAAAATGAAAACGCCACATTAGCGTGATTGATCTGAAAACGCCACGTTAGCGTGATGAATCTGAAAACAGCACGTTAGCATGATTGATTTGAAAACGGCACGTTAGCTTAATTGATCTGAAAACGCCACGTTAGCGTGATTGATCTGAAAATGCCCTGTTAGCGTGATGGATCTGAAAACGCCATGTTAGCGTGATGGATCTGAAAACGCCACGTTAGCGTGATGGATCTGAAAATGCCACGTTAGCATGATTGATCTGAAAACGCCACGTTAGCATGATGGATCTGAAAGTGCCAGGTTAGTGTGATGGATCTGAAAACCCCACGTTAGCGTGATTGATCTGAAAACGCCACATTAGCGTGATGGATCTGAAAACGGCACGTTAGCGTGATAATCTGAAAACGCCACGTTAGCGTGATTGATCTGAAAACGCCACGTTAGCGTGATTGATCTGAAAACACCACGTTAGCATGGTTGATGTGAACAAGCCACGTTAGCATGATGGATCTGAACACACCATGTTAGCATGTGGATCTGAACACGACAAATTAGTGTAATGATCGTAACACGCCACGTTAGCATGATGGATTTGTACATTCCACGTTAGCATGTGGCTCTGAACACGGCAAGGTAACGTAATTGATCGTAACACGCCAAGTTAGCATGATGGATCTGAACACACCACGTTAGCGCGTGGATCTGAACACGCCAAATTAGAGTAATTGATCTGAACACGCCACGTTAGCATGATGGGTCTGAACACACCACGTTAGCATGTGGATCTGAACACGCCAAATTAGCGTAATTGATCTGAACACGCCATGTTAGCATGATGGATCTGAACACGCCACGTTAGTTTGTGGCTCTGAACACGCCACTTTAGCGTGATGGATCTGAACCCGCCACGTTAGCATGATGGATCTGAACACGCCACGTTAGCGTGTGGCTCTGAACATGCCAAGTTAGTGTGTGGCTCTGAACACGCCACTTTAGCGTGATGCACCTGAACCCGCCACGTTAGCATGATGGATCTGAACACACCATGTTAGCGTGTGGATCTGAACATGCCAAGTTAGTGTGTGGCTCTGAACACGCCACGTTAGCGTGATGGATCTGAAAATGCCACGTTAGCATGATTGATCTGAAAACGCCACGTTAGCATGATGGATCTGAAAGTGCCAGGTTAGTGTGATGGATCTGAAAACCCCACGTTAGCGTGATTGATCTGAAAACGGCACGTTAGCGAGATTGATCTGAAAATGCCCTGTTAGCTTGATGGATCTGAAAACGCCATGTTAGCGTGATGAATATGAAAACGCCATGTTAGCATGATGAATCTGAAAACGCCACGTTAGCGTGATTGATCTGAAAACACCACGTTAGTGTGATTAATCTGAAAACGCCATGTTAGCATGATGAATCTGAAAACGCCACGTTAGCGTGATGGATCTGAAAACACCACGTTAGCATGGTTGATGTGAACAAGCCACGTTAGCATGATGGATCTGAACACACCATGTTAGCATGTGGATCTGAACACGACAAATTAGTGTAATGATCGTAACACGCCACGTTAGCATGATGGATTTGAACATGCCACGTTAGCATGTGGCTCTGAACACGGCAAGGTAACGTAATTGATCGTAACACGCCAAGTTAGCATGATGGATCTGAACACACCACGTTAGCGCGTGGATCTGAACACGCCAAATTAGAGTAATTGATCTGAACACGCCACGTTAGCATGATGGGTCTGAACACACCACGTTAGCATGTGGATCTGAACACGCCAAATTAGCGTAATTGATCTGAACACGCCATGTTAGCATGATGGATCTGAACACGCCACGTTAGCGTGTGGCTCTGAACACGGCAAGTTAGTTTGTGGCTCTGAACACGCCACTTTAGCGTGATGGATCTGAACCCGCCACGTTAGCATGATGGATCTGAACACGCCACGTTAGCGTGTGGCTCTGAACATGCCAAGTTAGTGTGTGGCTCTGAACACGCCACTTTAGCGTGATGGACCTGAACCCGCCACGTTAGCATGATGGATTTAACACACCACGTTAGCGTGATGGATCTGAACATGCCAAGTTAGTGTGTGGCTCTGAACACGCCACTTTAGCGTGATGGATCTGAACCCGCCACGTTAGCATGATGGATCTGAACACACCACTTTAGCGTGTGGATCTGAAAATGCCAAGTTAGTGTGTGGCTCTGAACACGCCACTTTAGCGTGATGGATCTGAACCCGCCACGTTAGCATGATGGATCTGAACACACCATGTTAGCGTGTGGATCTGAACATGCCAAGTTAGTGTGTGGCTCTGAACACGCCACTTTAGCGTGATGGACCTGAACCCGCCACGTTAGCATGATGGATCTGAACACACCATGTTAGCGTGTGGATCTGAACATGCCAAGTTAGTGTGTGGCTCTGAACACGCCACTTTAGTGTGATGGATCTGAACCCGCCACGTTAGCATGATGGATCTGAACACGCCACATTAGCGTGTGGCTCTGAACCACCAAGTTAGTGTGTGGCTCTGAACACGCCACTTTAGCGTGATGGATCTGAACACCCCACTTTAGCGTGTGGCATTTAACACGCCACTTTAGCGTGATGGATCTGAACATGCCACGTTAGTGTGTGGCTCTGAACACGGCACTTTAGCGTGATGGATCTGAACCCGCCACGTTAGCATGATGGATCTGAACACCCCACTTTAGCGTGTGCATCTGAAAACACCATGTTAGCGTGTAGATCTGAACACACCAAATTAGTGTAATTGATCTGAACACGCCACGTTAGCATGATGGATCTGAACACCCCACTTTAGCGTGTGCATCTGAAAACACCATGTTAGCGTGTAGATCTGAACACACCAAATTAGTGTAATTGATCTGAACACGCCATGTTAGCATGATGGATCTGAACACACCATGTTAGCGTGTGGATCTGAACATGCCAAGTTAGTGTGTGGCTCTGAACACGCCACTTTAGCGTGATGGATCTGAACCCGCCACGTTAGCATGATGGATCTGAACACACCATGTTAGCGTGTGGATCTGAACATGCCAAGTTAGTGTGTGGCTCTGAACACGCCACTTTAGTGTGATGGATCTGAACCCGCCACGTTAGCATGATGGATCTGAACACGCCACATTAGCGTGTGGCTCTGAACCACCAAGTTAGTGTGTGGCTCTGAACACGCCACTTTAGCGTGATGGATCTGAACACCCCACTTTAGCGTGTGGCATTTAACACGCCACTTTAGCGTGATGGATCTGAACATGCCACGTTAGTGTGTGGCTCTGAACACGGCACTTTAGCGTGATGGATCTGAACACGCCATGTTAGCATGACGGATCTGAACACCCCACGTTAGCCTGTCTGAACACGGCAAGTTAGCGTGATGCTGGAGTTCCTCCCGTACAGCAGCAAAGCAAAGCACTGCCACTCAGCTTAAACATCATCATTTATCATGAGTCACCTGCTGAACAGTGACTCATCATTTATCACACTTGAGCCCTTAGTCAGCGTTAAGTAGACTCACCTTCTGACCCTCCAGCTTGTGTCCAATCAGCATCCAGACACTGAACGTGTGCAGATGATTGACATCTAGACCAGTAATCCCACACCAGAACCAGTAGGGGCATTAAGTCCAGACCATTAAACCCAGTCTGAACCAGACCCGGACGAGTCAGAACCAGTTAGAGTACTCTGGGTCAGACTGGAGGGATCAGATCATTCCAGATCACTAGGAACAGTTCTGACCCGTTCAGCCCAATCAGACCAGTTCTGGTCCGGTACCGTCAGCTGGTGCCTGGACGGCCCAGTTCGGACTGGTCTGGTTGAGCCTCAGCCTCATGATACCGTCATCTTGACCAATCAGTGGATCAGTGAGGAGGCTCCGCCCCCTTAGCAGGTGTCGTCACGTAGCCGCCATGTTTGCAGTGATCGTGTGTGTGTGATATTGTTAAACATGATGTGATATTTATAACCCCGCCTGTCCTATCGATGAGATTTATTGATAATATTGATGTGTTTTCATCTGATGACTTTATTTTTGAGGTGATTTGTAAATGATAGAGTTAGAGCTAAATATGTTTAGTAGGAACTTATTTTTATGGACTAATTCTGTGAACTTGTCGTCTTACGGTTTTACTCCATCTGGGGAAGCACAAAGTGATTGTACAAAATATTGTGAATGTTTGTATATTAGAGATGAATCTTAGTATAATAAAACCCACAATCTTTCATCAGAACACGGGTCTCCTTTGGTTCTGTTCAGCCTGGGATCCGGTTCTGACCCGGATCATTATCCAGACAGGACTCTTCATTCCTTCAGACTTTCCTGGAACAAAGACAGGAACTGGATCAGAACCTTCCTGTATTCGTAGAACCAACGGTCCAGAGCCTTCGGATCAGAACCTTCAGAACCTATCCATGACAAACATGTTCCGAGTGGAAAATGTCGGCGCGAGCAGTGATGACATCATCCCTCCAGAACCGGGCCGAGGAGTCGGGTTCTGACAGCTGAAGTTCTGTTTAGCAGAAAAGAACCGAGAACTGAGACGCAGAAAGACACAAGCGATGATGTAGTACAGTAAAGGTTGTCATGGTTACAGCAAGGAGGCGGAGCCACCTGGACCCAAACAGAACCAGCCGATGGATTTAGTCCCACCTGGATCTGATCCGAGGAAGGCAGAGTAGACTACAAGGTACTCGAGTAAAAGTAGCACCAAAAACTACTCAGAGTAACGGTACGCAAGTATTGAGTACTTGTTTTTGAGATCAAAATATATAATTTAACATTTACAATTTATGTAACATAACTACAAAAAACGAGTCAAATAAATAGAAATACATCTGACAAACATTTATCTACATTAATTAAATCTGATCTGATATTTTGACTTTATTATTGAAATGTATAAAACTGAAACATGTTTTTAGCAAGTATCTCTACTTAACTTTAAATAAGACTAATTTCATTAATAAGTCAAATCATTATTCCCATGAAATCAAATCAGCTTAATATTTCAGACCAAAGTAAAAAGTAAAACACATATACTTGGTACAGCATAATTAAAATAGTATTTCTGACAGCTGCTGGTGTGCTCAGTGCTGCCCCCTACTGTCATGGGGTCGCACTGACTCTTTTTGAGTAAATACCAGAGTTAGAAAGCCCATACTGTTCTAAGTTTGTAAGTTACAGTATTATTATTAGAGTTTTCATTTTAAAGTTACATTTCCTGTGCTCCTGAACTCAGCATAGAGCATAGATTTCCGGTGCTATTTGAATGCACCACCTCCTCAGCGGAAAGAAAATCATCTTAAAGTTCTGAAGCTGCTGTATAAACAGGAGATCTCAGACATAAACTCTGTATGATTTGGGTTCAGTAAAGTGTTTGGGCCGCCGTGGGAGGAGGAGCCAGAAACTTTACTCTGGTAAGAGTAGCGATACTTCATAAATATATTACTCCAGTAAAAGTAAAACTACTCTAGAAGGTTAAAAAAGTTACCTAGGTAACTAACTAGTTACTACCTGTATCTGCTTCAGATTTAGTATTAGGGCTGTTTCCTGATTTGACAGGAAGCTTAATAAGATAATCTGACATCATTTAGTTGACCAATCACACAGTCCGCTGAGCTGTAATCGATGAGCTCTCGGCCAATCAGAGTACTTGTTTTATAATTTAATAGTTTAATTTAATCAGCCGCTTCAAACTTCAGCATCACCTGTACAACACGCTCAGGTGAGTCTTCTTCCTGCCGGTTTTAGGTCCAAACCGACTTTCAGAACCTAAACTGGGCCGCCGACATGCTGACTGAGCCGAACCAGAACCGGGCTGATTAGTAGGATTAGTTAGCAGCCTGTTGATAAACTCTGAGTCCATCCAGAAACGCCGTTATCCTGGATATTTACGGTTCGGTTCCGACTGCTGGTCCGCTGCAGTCTCTCTGGGTCCTGGATGCTACGCTATTAGCGCGTCTCTTAAATCTGCTGATTTTTACATGAACTTCTGCTCTGCGTCCCGCTTTCATGTCGCTCTAACATTATATTCCGCGATGCGCCAAACTGCCGCAGGAAAATCCCACATTTTCCGTGTCCTGGATTATCCTTCCTCGGGATTATTGCTGGAATATCCTGGATATCCTGGAATATTCCCTGATGAATTCGGCTCTGCTTTTAATGACCTCTGGGCTAAATATGATCTGCTGGAACATGTTAGATTATGTTAGCCCACTAAGATTAATGTCAATGTAGATAAAATGTTGGATGTCAGGACATCAGAACTGAGTCCGATTTTTATTTTTATTCAGCTGTATTAATGGATGCACCAATAATGGTACTGGGCCAATACCGTCCTAATTTATTCGTACTCATTAAAGTGTAACTAAACACCAAAACTACAAACTGTATAAATGGGTTTTTACCAAAGCAATCTTTCAGTTTCAGGGCATATATTTGATATTTTCATGTAAACTTAATTAAATTCCACATTTCTTAGTCTAAAAACGTCTTAGTGCTGCTGCTCATGGTCATTGTGTGGTACTGCATCTAAATTCTCTGATTGGCTGAATATCACACTTTAGAGGACCACAATGTCGAAGTAGTTTAAAGCCATAAGTTATAACTAGGGATGCACCGATACCACGTTCTTCGAATCGATACCATACTGATACTTGGATGTGAGTACTTACCAATACCGATACTTCTACCACACAAAAACTATGCACTGATTTGGAAGAACGTTTTTAATAGATGATGGTGAATTAGATACAAAAAAAAAAGTTATAAAGAATGACGACAAAACTAAAATATCAATTGAAAAATACAACTTTTCAGTGAAATTATTGCAGAGGTTACACATTTAAACTTTGACTTTAACCGATACAGTACATTACAACGGTATATCAGTATCAGTGCATCACTAGTTATAACCTCTATGTTTTAAACACACCGTGAATAATGGTAGTTCCCTCCCTACTTAGCATGGATGCTAGCGCTAGGCTCTCTGCTTGTTAGCTATACATGCTGCTAGCTTCAGGCAGCGCTGACTCAGCAACATTAACTGCTACGTCGTTTAGCCGCTGAGCTCCATAAAGCCTCTCTTTACCTTTGGTGGATGGCAGAGAACAGACCTCATTTCTCCCTTTAACGTAGGTAAATAGGTGCTTTATGGAGCTCAGTGGCTGCATGCCGTAGTTCAGCCATGACAGTCTTCCTGAACACACCCCCACTCCCGTGGCCACGCCCCTCTGTGTCTCCTGGCCCCGCCCACTTGGGTAGAGTTTTATAAGTGTTGCCTTGGATCCAAGTATCAGTTTGGTATCGGTTTCACCATAGTGGTATCGGTGCACCCCTAGCATTATAAAATATTCCAGGAAGTTGGGTTCTGGAGGCCAAACTGCCTCATCTGGACTGAAGATCAGAACCATGGCAGAACTTTCCCTCAGGGTGACGGTCCAAATATAAGATCATCAGGACAGATCAGTGATTTATTAATCAAACCATGTGATGCTGAGCGGCCAATAGCATTCAGTGTCCTAAACTAAATGGTTCACTTCATCAGGATCACCTTTAAGGTACGGTCATGGTCCTCCTGCTGAGCTGGGGGGGCTGGGATGGCTGGGAACAATGGGAATACTGGGGAATATTTGATGCGTAGAAACAAATCTACGCATTGTGTGGTATTTAAGCAGAAATGTTCCTAAGAACAAGAACAGCTCTGACATCTAGTGGTAGAACAGGGGAAATATTTCTCTCAGCAGTTCATCTCCATCAAGCAGCTCATGTTGGCGTCTGACTTTTAGCAAAAATAACTTTGAGTTATGGGCAGACGTGGATCAAACTTTCATGTAACGCTTCAGCTCCCTGATTGCTTCTTCTTCACTGGGAGAAACATCAGGGAGCTAACTGGATAAATTTAACTGATTTTAATCTGTTCATGGAAGTTATGGAAGGAGAGATGTGAAGAAAAGCAAATGAAACGATAGTTTTTATGTCTGCAGCAGGAATATAACGACTGAATGCTGCGGGGGGGGGGCATGAAGCAGAGGACGCAAACTATCAGTGTTAAAATGAATCTGTTCATCAGGACTCTTTCTGCCTCCATCTCCGTGTCTCTGATGTTCCTTTCTTCTCTTTCTTGGTTCTATTTACTGGAAGAACACAGAGGAAGTGCTGTGACCATATATGGTTCATTGAGGGCGTTTCTGTATGTTCCTAGGTACCCACAGGTGGGATTGATCAGCAGGTGAGGAGGAACAGGTGTATGAGTGACATCCTCATGTTTTATATAAGGATTGTGTGACCAAAATTATCGCTGTATTCTTTTTAAAGGGTTATGAACATGTTCAGTAAAGCATTAATAGTCCTAGAGTATGAATAATCTAGATTTATAGAATAGATTATAGAAGAGTTTCTACCAATTGTTGGTAAATGAGGACCTGGAGTCACTGAGGCTGAAACATGCAGGTTGTTTTGGGGTTAAAAGGTCAAAGGTCACTTTAAGGAGTGATCTAAGACATGCTTTGGCTTTGTTACTGCCATATAGTGGCCAGACTTGGAACATGTTCTGAGTGGTTCGTATGATGAGGCGGATCCATCAGGGATGTCGCCGTGTTAAGCAGAGGTCAGAGGTCAGCCTGTCCACAGGTTGCCATATCGACGTATTTCTTACATAGAGATCTCAAAGATGGCCGCCACCGCATCACCATGGCGGTGGGAATAAATAAATCCAGCATTAAGTTCAGTGCTGCCAAATGGTTAGGGTTAGGGTTGCTGTTTTTATTTTACCAAAAACGCCTAGCGACAAATCTAGAGATGTTTCTGAGAGCCTTCAGACTCACTCTGTAACCACATTCAGTACATGCAGCTCGGCTCATTTCACCCAGAGACGCACAGAGAGAAGACGATGATTTCACCCAGTTGGAAACTATTTTTTTTATATAATATTTAATAATATATCAAAAAGAAATCTGCAGATCTCTGTTTAATAAGCCACACATGAAGATCGTTCTCCACTCGCTATTGGCTGCTAACAGAGATTCATTTGGGCCGGTAGGAACCATCGCTGACCTTTTCTGACCCAGTTAAACCCTGCAGAGGTCTCTGGTTCTGACCCGGTATTCCTGATGTGAGCTGGTTCTGGTTCTGGTTCCGTCTAACCTCTGCAGGTCCAGATTCTCCTTCAGAACCAGCTGGGCATGCCTCAGATCAACAAGAAGGTGAGCGACGCCGGCGCTTCGGGTCAGGTGGCCGACCAGAACCAGGACCAGGGTGAGGCTCCGCCTCCACAGGAAGTGAGGTCAGTTCCAGGAGGAGTGGAGGGGGAGGAGCAGGGAGACCCAGAGATCAGCAGCTCCCCCAGTGATCCTAAGAAGTACAGGTGGTTCTACTGGTTCTACTGGTGATGAAGCTGAACAGGAGCTCTTCATCATCTCTGCAGATACATCGAACTCAGTAATGGACTCAGGGCGCTCCTCATCTCAGACGTCAGCAGGACGGAGGAGGATGAAGAAGAAGAAGAAGAAGAAGAAGAAGAAGAAGAGCTCAGAGAAACAGGTTGGTCAGAAGGTGATGAAGATGGAGGAGGAATGACCAGCTGGTCTCTGTCTTTGTGTCCAGGCGGCGGCCGCTCTCTGCGTCGGCGTCGGCAGCTTCAGTGACCCTGATGACCTCCCTGGCCTCGCCCACTTCCTGGAGCACAGTGAGCGAATCAGGCAAAACATTATGACCAGCGCAGGGTTCCTTCAGACTCTTAAAAAGTCTAAAAATTTATGGATTTAGAAATAATACCTTCAAAATACTTTAAAAAGTCTTGAGTTTCGATATCTGGGGCTTAAAATGTTGTGCTGTATTTAACTTCATTTTACACAAGTGTATTGAACCGTATCCTGATGTGATCAGGTAACCAATATAATGACATCAGAATGGGTTCATGTGTTGTCTCTTATCCACAGCAGACAGGAATTTGTGGGGCAGAATGGAGGACTTATTAATACCAGCAAAGGAAGAACTGGAGTATTATTGGTCTGAATTAATGAAAGTATGCACTACTGTTTCCATATGCTTGGTGGTCAGTATGGACTTTAAGTCACAATCCATTTTTAGTCTTAAGTTAGTGACGGCGTGGCTCAGATGGTCAGGGATGTCGACATCAGAGGGCACACCTTAACGTTGGGTTCAAATAGGACTGATCGGTTTTAGAATACCAGCCAAGAGCAACCAACCAACCAACCAACCAACCGTTTGTTCAGGTAATCCAACAGTGGCTGCAGAGATGTTTTCAAGTTAAATGGTGCATAAATCTATCAGTCATCTGCATCCAGGTGAAACTGAACCCATGTTCAAGTGAGAACAGGACCCAAGATGGAGCCCTGAGGAACACCCAAAGGTAAAGGTGAAGATGTGGAAATGTTTTCCTCCAAGATCAGTTTTAACCTTAAGTGGCGCAATCTTGTCCATCATGACTGAAAATTTGGAGAAAGTTTGGGTTCAGTTTGCATTTCAAGTCGTCTTACGTCCTCTGCATTGACCTCTCTTTGAACAGAGCAAATTAAGGTGGTGTTAGTTTGACTGAGTTCATTTTTAGTTAAATGCTTTTCACAGTTTTGCCAGCCCTGACAGGAGCCCTCTATGTTCCGCTTACATAACCGAGCACTGTGTTGTAGTTTGGATAAGGCTTTCAGCAGTATATTATAACTCAAAAAACCATTGGCATTGTATCCATTGAGAGAGAGTGACGGCACAAGTAGTGACCTCATAGTCAGTCTCTGGGTGCTTCACCGTTTTAGATAACAAACATACAGAGAATAAAGCTTCCCACGGAAATAAACTGATCTCAGCACATCACCACAGAGGGCAATGCATCCAAAGTACTGAAGAAGAGCCCACAAAACCAAAGGGCAATACTGACCCCTAGTGGAAAAACAAAGAAATGCAGCAGCAAACAAAAACCAATAGATTAATACCTTTAATTGTCTGTTTATATGTTTTACCTGGTTAGCAGTTTGCCTTCATGTCTATTCTGTCTTCTCGTCTCTTTGTTGCACTGATTTATTTGTCTTGATGTTTGTTGGTCTTCTGTCTCTTCTTCTTTCTGTTTGTCTACATCCATCTAAGCAATTAGTCACATTTTGTGTATTTTGTCAGGTTACAGTTTATAATTCCTTTTTTCTTTCCTTTGGTTCACTGTCACAATATTAGGGTTTGTTTGGAAGTACAAATCGCTTTTTGTATATAATTTAATCATTATAAAATTGTGTTCCAAAAAAAGGGTGTCATGTTTGAATGAAGACTTTTGACCTACATTATCACTAGAGATTTAATTTATTGAAACAACAATAATAATGTTAATATGAAGGTAATGAAGGGCTTCGAAACCAGGAACACTGCGCAAGGAAATGGAGAGGAGAACAATTCAGAATTTAGACTGAATTCAGCACAGAGGGAGGAGACTTGGTTGGGCTCTGGTGAGGTTGGAGAAAGATGGAGTGAACACCAGGAATCAGAGATGAGGTGATGTTGGAGATGGAGCATGGTCCACAGAGGAACCAGGACCTAGAAGGCTATTGGAGGTGGAGGAAGACGTAGGGCTGACGGAGAAGCTGGAGAACAGATCATGAAGAGGAAAAACGTTGGAAGGTTGTCAGAGAAAGGAAACACTAGGAGATCGCACGGAGGACTGGAGGCTTTTACTAAACAGCTTTAACACTCAGGCAACGAAGGTCTGACAGCCAGCTCCTTAAATCCTCAACAGGTGATGAGCTCAAAAAGCTGCACCTGTGCAGGTGAAGCAGGTTGGCTTCCATTTGACTCTCTTTGGGGTTCTTATTATTTTCCTTCCTTAGTTTTAGCTTGTTTATTCCTTTATTTTATGTTTTACTGTGTGTTTTTCATTTAATTTCATTTTACATATCAATGATTTACAGGTCATTTATAACAGGAAGCTGATAGTAAGTTGGTACAGCTTTTTTTAGTTTTCATGGTTCTTTTCTTTCTACGCAGTAGTTTAGTTGAGAGTCACAAGCTTAACAAGTTACTAAAAGTACTCAAACAATATTTGGTGAGTTACTTCCTGTGTTTATTCTGTATGTGTACATCATTTGCTATCTGCTACCCATGGCGCATGATTTCATTCCTTTATCTCTTGTTCTATAATACTACACTATAATACAGGCTGCTATTCATAAAGCCATAAAGTCAGACTATTTGGCAGTCAGTTATGTTATTAGGCTGTTATTAAATAAACTGAAATGAATGACTTTTTCTGTTTTAAGCCTCTAAGGCAGGAGGTCATGTTCATTCCTTTATTTATTGCTCATGGCAGTTATTAACATATTTTGCTACACATCAGTAAAAATAAGGATCTTGCGGTGGACCATGATGTCTTCTAGAACCAAAACAAGTCCATTGGTTGGTTGGTCCAAACTGTGTTCTCATCGTGACACTGAACACAGCAACAGATCTTCAGTAGATTGCTTGAAAAATAAAACAAGCTGCAGCAACGGCCTAGTCAAAGTCTAGACTTGAACCTGATTGAAACGCTGAGGTGGGACCTTCAGAGAAGATAAGAGGAGCATTGTTACTCCCCAACAACATGAGTCAGAATGTTTCTAAAGGTTAGAAAGAATCAGAGCTTCACTCGTTCTGGTCTAGATGTTGTATTTATTGAAGCTGGTCTACAGAACATGCTGAGGAACATCTGAGTGAGGAACATCTGAGTGAGGAACATCTGAGTGAGGAACATCTGAGTGAGGAACCGTCTCTGAAGAACATCTGAGTGAGGAACATCTGAGTGAGGAACATCTGAGTGAGGAACATCTGAGTGAGGAACCGTCTCTGAAGAACATCTGAGTGAGGAACATCTGAGTGAGGAACCGTCTCTGAAGAACATCTGAGTGAGGAACATCTGAGTGAGGAACCGTCTCTGAAGAACATCTCAGTGAGGAACATCTGAGTGAGGAACATCTGAGTGAGGAACCGTCTCTGAAGAACATCTGAGTGAGGAACATCTGAGTGAGGAACATCTGAGTGAGGAACATCTGAGTGAGGAACATCTCAGTGAGGAACATCTGAGTGAGGAACATCTCAGTGAGGAACATCTGAGTGAGGAACATCTGAGTGAGGAACATCTGAGTGAGGAACATCTGAGTGAGGAACATCTCAGTGAGGAACATCTTAGTGAGGAACATCTCAGTGAGGAACATCTGAGTGAGGAACATCTGAGTGAGGAACATCTGAATGAAGAACATCTGAGTGAGGAACATCTCAGTGAGGAACATCTGAGTGAGGAACATCTGAGTGAGGAACCGTCTCTGAAGAACATCTGAGTGAGGAACATCTCAGTGAGGAACATCTGAGTGAGGAACATCTGAGTGAGGAACCGTCTCTGAAGAACATCTGAGTGAGGAACATCTGAGTGAGGAACATCTGAGTGAGGAACATCTGAGTGAGGAACCGTCTCTGAAGAACATCTGAGTGAGGAACATCTGAGTGAGGAACATCTGAGTGAGGAACATCTGAGTGAGGAACATCTCAGTGAGGAACGTCTGAGTGAGGAACATCTGAGTGAGGAACATCTGAGTGAGGAACCGTCTCTGAAGAACATCTGAGTGAGGAACATCTGAGTGAGGAACATCTGAGTGAGGAACCGTCTCTGAAAAACATCTGAGTGAGGAACATCTGAGTGAGGAACATCTCAGTGAGGAACATCTGAGTGAGGAACATCTGAGTGAGGAACATCTCAGTGAGGAACGTCTGAGTGAGGAACATCTGAGTGAGGAACATCTGAGTGAGGAACATCTGAATGAGGAACATCTGAGTGAGGAACATCTGAGTGAGGAACATCTGAGTGAGGAACATCTGAGTGAGGAACATCTCAGTGAGGAACGTCTGAGTGAGGAACATCTGAGTGAGGAACATCTGAGTGAGGAACATCTGAGTGAGGAACCGTCTCTGAAGAACATCTGAGTGAGGAACATCTGAGTGAGGAACATCTCAGTGAGGAACGTCTGAGTGAGGAACATCTGAGTGAGGAACATCTGAATGAGGAACATCTGAGTGAGGAACATCTGAGTGAGGAACATCTGAGTGAGGAACATCTCAGTGAGGAACCGTCTCTGAGGAACAGATGAAGGAGTGCTGATCTTCAGCTGAACAGTTGGTAGACCTCCATCTCCTGGGGTTTTCAACCAGCACACAGTCTGAGCTGACGTCAGCTTCATCACGGCCCAACGACGCCCCCCTGAGTCTGGCTGAATGACCGTCGGCCCACATCCAGTGGTCCGGACCTCCAGAAGCGCCTGAGGATGATGAAGAACATGAGCAGCAGAAATCTGACGTATTAAAGATGAAATGTTGTGAAGAAAGCGTTTTTCTCACCGATCCAGAAGGATTTCCTCCCTGCAAACCTCCACATCCAGCTGAGATCTTTCCTGGAGCGCACGCTGCTCAGGCTGCTGTTGAAGCTGAAGCAGAGGACAACATTTACCTTCAGAGGTACTGGATCTACTCAGCAACCATCTGATCTCCATGATGGCTTAACAAACACATGCTGCTGATGTTCCCTGTTCCTCACCCTAAGATGTTCCTCCAAGCTAACAGCTTCTCTGTTTCTCTGCTAGATGAAGCCACCAAAGGAGCTGCTGCTGCCATCAGGAAGCTCTAATGGCTGGACTGGGTTCAGGATATAAACCTCTAAGACTCAGACGGACATTCTGTTGGTGATACTTAGATGGACTGAAGCCCAGCATGACTGAGCATCTGGTTCAGGCTCCATTAACGTGTTTCATTCAGACAGAGCAGCTGATTGGTCAGGAGGAGCTGCTGGTAGATGACATCATCTCTGTTGGACCACCTTTTGCTTGTTTCTGTTCCCTCACAAAGTAACATCAACCCCATTTGTTTCATCACCAACATGCTTTTCCATCTAAAACTATAAACCACATCAGAACCAAGCTGCTCTGCAGAACTTCAACCATCATCATCCGCAGCAGTGGAGAAGTTCTGTTGGTGTTTCACCTGCTGAGGAACCAGAGGGTACTTACAGCAGAGAGCAGGTTCTGTCGGCGCTGGCCCAGCTGGCCACGGACGAGCTGACCATGAGACAGCGTCTCCTGTAGAAGGTCCAACCTTCAGGACACAAGCTGCTGATGGAGTCCACCACCTAGAAGAGCAAAGATCAGAACAAGACCAGCAGGTCATCAGAACATCTCCCTGATCTTCTGCACAACCATCGTAGAACCTATAATTGTTTCTGTTGGAGGCCATTAGATTAGAGTAGATTTTATTTCCCAGGATGCCTAGCTGGAACCTCAAAACCTCTCCCATTGGTCCATGGCCACCAATGATGAAATCAGAGTAGATCTCAGAATCAAAGTCTAGAAAAGAAGCAGAGATGAGCACCAAACTTTGTTCTCTGCATGGAGAGGACGTTTCACCTTTGCTCTGACCTGCTGGGCGAGAAAGAACTCTCAGTATGAGAAACCTTCAAAGTGCTCCTGTTAATCCAGCTGTTTCTGCATCTGGATGACACTTTGAACTGCTGCAAACAGTCGTTTGAGGAAGGCTCAGGTGTGGTCCTTCAGACGTCTGATACAGCCTTTAAACCGAATCCTTGACTCGTTTGTACTCCTTTCCCGGTGGACTGGATGTCACTTCATCAATAAGACCGAACCACACATTTATTTGAACATTTGTCTGGGCAGATGGATAAATTATGGTAAAATAGGTTGGTTAAAAATGCCCTGTTTAAAATGCTTTAACTCTGCTCACCGCATCACTGAACACATGAACTGTAAGCTGTTTTATTGCTGTGTTAAACTGGTTTTTGTTTGATCCCGATTGGATTATATCTCGCTCCCTCTTCCTTGTTCTTCTTGCTTGACCGTGCTGCAGAGCTGGTTTGGGTTACCTGCTCTGTTAGCCTCACTAATAACCCCATTATTCTGTCCTTTTGGTCAAAGCTTTGGCCTTCCCACATGGACAGTATATGCCATGTCCTCTGCTCAAAATATTGATGATAATTATTGGTGATTACTGTAAACCAGATGCTGATTGCACTCCGTTCTAAAACATGTTGATAAGTTCCATTTTATATAAATGAGCTGAAAAGACTGCACTTCCCAGCATTCCTAGCTGTGCCCCCGACACATTCCCATTGGTCCATGGCCAATGATGACATCATGAATGTCATAAGGCCAGCATAGGTTGGGATAATTTGTCTTTAGGCTCAGCGGATGGACGGAGACGCTGTACCACCAGTAAATGAAAGCTGGTTAGAACACGGGGGTTGTTCCATACAGAGCTAACTGTATGGTTCTTTGTTCTGCTCTGTCCCTGTTAGCATACATGTCTGCGCATGCACTGGTTTCTACCTACAGGAAAAAACCAACGTATGACTTCCTCCTTCTCCTTTTAAGATAAAACAGTATCTTGAAGTGATTCCTGGATGCTCAATGTTCCATCCATATAGAATTCATTTTCTAAGATAGTTTAGTTTGCATTCTGTAGGATAGATTAGTTTTTTTGAGAAAATTTTTGGGTGTAAGGTTGATCTGTTTTCTTAATAAATCCTCATATCATAAAGTGAAGTCGCTTTGGGCTTTTTCTAGTGTGTGTGTGAAATAATTGCTCCTCTATCTTTGAATTCTTGCTTTTAGAAGAGACCGTCTGGTTCTACAAAGTTTTGCCTGGTAAAGGAACCGGGGCCCCAAACTTTAATAAAACATTTACACCTGAGCTTAATCAATAAATATATTAATATTAAAATATTAGTCCTAATTATTGATGGCTTTGTAAACCAAACATAATTGCACCCCTAAGTGGTTAAACTTGATGTTGGTTGTTCTTAGGACCGGTCAGGAGAACCAGCTGGTTCTAACGGCTCGGCTCAAACAAAGAGGCTCTTTTATCTCCTCACATCGTTTCTTACATGGGCGGAGATCCCAGGGGGGACGGGGGGGACACGTCCCCCCCTCACACAAAGATGTCCCCCCCACAAAAGAAGTTATTGTAAACACATACATGCTATCAGTAAAACTGTATTGTCTTCTAAAACCACAACGAAAAAGTTAGTCTGCAAATACAAAACAATGTGTTTTTAATTGTTGAGAAATTATAGTCCACCCCCCTTATTCCTCGAGTTGGTACGGTCGGTCCACACACGCTGTTTCCAACGGGCGGGGCTGCCGGCTCTCCCCCGCTAACAGCTTCACAGCAGCCCGCAGGCTTACAGGAGGCGGGAATCAAAAGGCAGCGGTTTCCAGCAGTAAGTCATTTAATTATCATATGCTGGTTCTACAAACTTAAATATGTATGTCAAATGTGGTCATATTATGTCGAACATAGACACCGATTACTGGGCGATATCTTTAGACTTTGATCCCTTTATGACAGACCACCGCCACAGTAAAAATAAGTTGTCACTTCATGTTCGCTGGTCATTCCAGGATTATTCCACTATAATTTTTCCATTCACTAAGGTGACCAAAAGTTCCTTTTTACCTGAACACGTACGCTTTCACTGTCTGCCCCTGGAATCTGCGGAGCATTTATAGATCGATGAAAATGTGAAAATGAAGAAAACTGAGAAAAGTGTGAAATCGATTAAATTAAAAGATAAACTATAGAGTATGTATATGTTTAATGTTAAATGAAACAAATATTTCAAGAATATATTTTTAGATTTTGCATATCTTTTCATTCAGTAGGACTTAGATAAAGTTATTAAATATTACAGAGTTATTCTCTAATAGCCTACAAAAATTTCTATGATTTATTAAAGAGATTTCAGTCATTTTGATACTTGACTTGATTTTTGAAGTAGTTTGATGTTATTAGCCTTGAAAGTGTTTCTGTAATAATGTTGGAACTTCTTCATGCTTACATTTTTGTCAATCTACTTTGACTGTAGTGGAAATTAAGACATTTTGTTGAATGTGGTCATAAAGGCATCAATTCATAACATTATTTAACATGCTGAAGGCAAACTGTGCAAAACAAGTTGCAAAGAAGCAGGAGAGAGCATTTTTTTTCATGCCCCCCCCAAAAATTACTCTCTGAAATTTTACTGTTTATTGTCCCCCCCAAAATTGAAATGGGATTTCCGCCCCTGGTTTCTTAAATTAATTTAACATAAAAAGAATGTCAATGAATCACTAATCTACAAATATACATCAAATAGATCTTATGTGGTTAATTATATTCACCATATAACAGTGCTACAAAAAACACATTTAAATTAGAAAAACAAACTTTGTGTTTAAGATATTAAGTTATAGGTATTAAACGTTTACTAAAACCTAAAATAAAGCATCCTGCTATATATATTCTAACTTTGCAAACTGTGAATTGTGATCCAAATAACGCTGCATTACCTTCTGTTCTCACCTTTCCAACGTTTCGTCAGGTTTTTTTCTTCTCTCGTCCGTTTCTGTGTGAGTTTGTGGTGCTACCTGAGTCTGTACGCCCCCTGCTGGCTCTGATGCTGATGTGCAGCTTGCATAGAATAAAAAAGCGGCTCCAAATGGTCACTTAAAAGATCCGTTTTGTTTGTGACGACAGATCATTACTATGAACACCAAGATGACCAGGAGGGTCTGTCTAAGCAGCAGGATTCAACCTCAGCAACACGTTCCTACTGGAGGAAACCTGGAGATTCTCCGGGTAAAACTCACCTTCCATGCGTCTCTGTCCCCAGTGTGTCCTCCCAGACTGTCTCCAGGTACCGCCTGGTCCTGTGGCTCCACCTCTCCATAGTCCAGGTAAGGACGGCGGCCTGGGACGTCTCCTCTGGGAGGGTGTGGCTGGCTCTCCCAAAGAAGCTCTGCATCGATCTCAGTGACTCCGTCTTCATCCTCTTCCCCAGGAGAAGGAACAGGAAGTTGAGGAGGAGGAGGAACTATCTTTAGATCCTCTGGATCACAGCGTCCTGAAAGTCAGAGATCAGGGCAGAGAAAATGATTTCATCTGAAATGGCGAAAGAGAAAACAGCTCAACATCTCCCCCTACAGGCTGAACCAGGAACAACTCTACGATCACCAGTAACAGCTCAACATCTCCCCCTACAGGCTGAACCAGGAACAACTCTACGATCACCAGTAACAGCTCAACATCTCCCCCTACAGACTGAACCAGGAACAACTCTACGATCACCAGTAACAGCTCAACATCTCCCCCTACAGACTGAACCAGGAACAACTCTACGATCACCAGTAACAGCCCAACATCTCCCCCTACAGACTGAACCAGGAACAACTCTACGATCACCAGTAACAGCCCAACATCTCCCCCTACAGGCTGAACCAGGAACAACTCTACGATCACCAGTAACAGCTCAACATCTCCCCCTACAGACTGAACCAGGAACAACTCTACGATCACCAGTAACAGCTCAACATCTCCCCCTACAGGCTGAACCAGGAACAACTCTACGATCACCAGTAACAGCTCAACATCTCCCCCTACAGACTGAACCAGGAACAACTCTACGATCACCAGTAACAGCCCAACATCTCCCCCTACAACTGAACCAGGAACAACTCTACGATCACCAGTAACAGCTCAACATCTCCCCCTACAGGCTGAACCAGGAACAACTCTACGATCACCAGTAACAGCTCAACATCTCCCCCTACAGACTGAACCAGGAACAACTCTACGATCACCAGTAACAGCTCAACATCTCCCCCTACAGACTGAACCAGGAACAACTCTACGATCACCAGTAACAGCTCAACATCTCCCCCTACAGACTGAACCAGGAACAACTCTACGATCACCAGTAACAGCTCAACATCTCCCCCTACAGGCTGAACCAGGAACAACTCTACGATCACCAGTAACAGCTCAACATCTCCCCCTACAGACTGAACCAGGAACAACTCTACGATCACCAGTAACAGCTCAACATCTCCCCCTACAGGCTGAACCAGGAACAACTCTACGATCACCAGTAAC